>JAJGQC010000561.1:0-25000 GCA_021014325.1 Plazaster borealis
CTTGACTTCCGGTCCAAACCGGAAGTTGATGTTAATTTTTTTGAAAAAATTCATAACTCCTGGACCAGGCATTGGATTGATAAGGTAGAATGTTTATTCATTCAATCACTCCCCACGAACACCTTGTTTTTGTCACATGACAAAAACTGAAAGTCTAGTTAGTTCTTCTTTTTCTTCTGATAGTCGTTTGTCCGCAAAAAAACCCATAGATGCGAACCTTGGATAAACTTGAAACTTTGCATGTAGTTAGACTATAACTGGGAGATGCCAAGTGAGTTGTGACGTAATGATTACGTCACCAGGTGTCGAATTACAGTAAATCAAAGTTTAATATTTCAAAAAATCATAACTCGATAACAATTTAATGGATTTCAACAATCTATGCATCATCGGACAGGTCTATTAAAACTCAACAAACGCTACACAAAGAGTGACCCCGTTTGACCTTGACCTCCGGCTCAAAATGTAAGTTGAACATTTCGTTAGTAATAGCCCTCGGAAGCACGTTCCGCTCCATTGATCACGAGGTCCAAAGCCTACGTGGGCCTTCACTGAAGGCTGGATGTAGTTGCATGATTTCCGTGCAAGTTTTGACGTGTCGCAGTTCAACGCATTTATAACGTTGGCTTATCAATGGCGCAATAACACTGCAGAATTAAATTCCGCTCCACCTGTGCCATGTTCAGCGTCAAGTTGTTCCCCTATTCGCCTTTTGATGGTTCATGGTGAACATGGAATCGAAGACAAAGTTTTACTGAGATGGCCACCTGCTTCAGTGATTCGTATGACTTTTAATTATGTGAGAAATAAAGCTATAAAGTTTTCACACTCGTTGTTGTGTTCCATCCTTATTTCCTTGCTGAGTGTATGGTGCACCATAGAGGTAGCTCAACTCATTATGTTATTAAACAAAATTCACGAGAGGCTTAGACTTGCCGTCTTCATGACTTGCCTTTGTCTTTCATAATTATCCAAAACAAGTGTGTTTTCTTTCAATATTCTAAATTTAACCCACCGTTCTGTATGAATGAAAATCTGTCTTAAAAATGCAACCGATAGCTCATACTATGCTTGACTTATTTTAATGACATCATCATCAGTGCATAGTTTTGAACAATCGATGTTTCATACACAGATACTTCATGAGTATTCAACTCACTGTATTTGAAACCCTGTTGAAAACTTCTAATAATTGTAAATTAATAATGTGAACATGATTAGCATAGTTGGATTTATTAATCCATAAAGAATCAATATTAATTGAAAAATAAATTAACTTCAGTAAATGGCTTACATGGCTGTACTTGTGAGTAGTTCAGCGGCTCGTTTGAAGATATGCAACCAAGATGAAAGGGAATTCAAAAATTGATGCTCTGTATGAAAAGGACAATTTACCCTAATAATTTATATAATAAATTAAATAATGTACTCTTTTGCTGAAAACACTTTGTAATCATATCTTGAGAAATGATGTTTTAAGCTTTGCATTTTTTGCGAATGTTTTATGTGTGAAAGTTCTATTTAATTGATAATGACATGATTTGACCTGGCTTCCTGTCCAACCGGAAGTAAAAGAAATACATATTAAGAGTCTCTTTTTTGAATTGTCAGTAAAAGTCTTGTTTACAGTACAGTTTATGAATATTTTCATGAAAATTGAAACAGATGTTCAATTAATACACGTTCTAGAGCTCAATGCAGTCTTAAGTAGGAACGTTATCATTTATTTCCCGTGTAAACTGAATGTATACACGTATCTGATTTACACTTTGAAATTTCAAAAGCTATCAACAATCTTTTCATCGACTCAATAAAACAGTTCACACATTGACACAACACTGACCCCAATGAAATCCGAACACCTAGTGTTTGTTCCAACAAACACTAAATCTCTAGTTATTTTTATTATTATTTTTAGCTGTTCTGACATAGTCGGAACAGCTATTGTTTTCGTCGAGATTTTTATTATTTTTATTAGCTGTTCCGATGAAGTCGGAACAGCTATTGTTTTCGTCAAGATTTTTATTATTTTTATTATTATTATTATTATTATTAGCTGTTCCGACCTACAGTCGGAACAGGTTTTGTTTTCGTCGAGATTTTTATTATTTTTATTATTATTATTCTTTCTATCTGCCTAAATCCCCATAGCTTTTATGCACAATTTAGTTTCATTCTTAAAAAAACCTTAGTGCATATGAAAGACTTAAATCCTATATCATATTGAAGCTTAGGCCATGAAGCTGTTGTAAAATCTAATTAGCTTAAATTAATTAAGTAGTTTACTTAGTTATAATGACATGAATATTTAATTAGCAAATCTTATTACCACCATATCTCAAAAAATATACCCCCGATCGTCAAACTTTTTTTAGCAACATTGCAACATTTTGACTGCGCAATCACCCTGCAAAAAAACCCGATCATAGACCTTTTCGCAAATACACGGTGTGCACAAGTTTACCATAGCATGCAGGTCTAGCTAGCGATCAAAATTAGTCAATTTGATCGCTAGCAAGACCAGCATGCACTGCGGCTCTATGGGAAACTTGTTCACACTGTGTATTTGCGAAAAGGTCTATGTGTAATCGATTTGTTGTGCAACGCCCTCTGGCGTTCAATGTTTCTTGCAACTAATGCCGCAAGCAAAGTAATGAAATAACAAAGACTTCAGCCCGGTTCATACTTCCTGCAAATGCTTTGTGCAAAGCGAATTTTTTTGCGTCACAATTGAAAGGGCAGCGCGTACTGATTATTGCGGCACCAAAATTCGCTTCGCATTCGCAGGAAGTATGAACCGGGCTTTAAGCCTGTAAATTGGAAAAGATATGGGTGTGTGTGGCATCGTAATCGCAATTATTATGGTCAGCATTTCGCAGCACTTTTCAAGTGAATTTGTCAACATTTATCTGAACCGTACAAATGTGAACGTTGAACCGTAAGATCTCTCACTTTACCGCGCAACTGTTTACGTATTTAAGCCTGCGCATTCACAGTAATTTTTTTAAACATGTAACCATTTCTGAAACAGTTGGCCACCTGTGTAACATCAGGTTCATAAACAACATTTCAAGTAAAAAAACCTGTTTACACAACCGGCATGTGATCAAAAACATTGAATCTCTTCATTCTTCATTGCAGCATTTTGACTTTGCGCAATCACCCCTGGCAAAAGCTAGCATGCGCAATCGAATCGTCTGGAACGCCCCCTAGCGTTCAATGTCTCTTACAAATATTGCTGCACGCAAAGTTGTATTGAAACAACAAAGACTACGAGAGTTACCTAAAAGAAAGAAATCTTTTTTTTAAACACGAACGCTTTCACTAAGAGTTATTCCAGACCATTAAAACTAATTAAGGTACAATCTATTTTCAAGATAATTAACGATGAAGTGACAAATCGGACCCCATCGCTAGCTGGCAAATTGTGCCGTGATTGCACAATCACGGCTAGGCGTCAAAGACTGCCGTGATATTGGAATCCTAACGAGAGAGGTTATACGAACGTTCTAATGGGGTTTTTGTTAAAAGGCATTGGATTGGGATAAGTTACTTACCATCGTGTACCTTATCAAATTGATTAGTATGAAAAACACATTTTTGCTACTGTGACGTCATCAGGTGTCAAATTATGGTAATTCAAAGCTTTAATTAGTTAATCTTTGCAGCACCATATCTCAAGAAGTACACAGCCGATTTTCAAACTTTTTTCAGTTATAAGACTCCTTGGGCATTGGAGATTAGCCTTGGGTTATTGGGAAACCTGACCTTTAGTTCCGGGTCAACCGGAAGTGGGACCATATCTCAAGAACTACACAACTGATTTTCAATTTCTTTTCAGTTATAGATCCTTTGAGCATTAAAGATTGAACTTCGGTTACCGTCACCCCGGGTTGACCTTTACTTCCGGGTCAACCGGAAGTGGGACCATATTTCAAGAAGTACACAGACAATGTTCATTTTCTTTTCAGTTATAGATCCTCTGAGCATTAAAAATTGAACTTCGGTTACCGTGACCCCTTGATGACCTTTACTTCTGGGTCAACCGGAAGTGGGACCATATCTCAAGAAGTACACACCCGATTTTTAGTTTATTTTCAGTTATAGACCCTTTGAGCATTGAAAATTGAACTTGGGTTACCGTCACCCCATGTTGACCTTTAGTTCCCGATCAACCGGAAGTGGGACCATATTTCAAGAAGTACACTGCCAATGCTCAATTTCTTTTAATTAATAGATTCTTTGATCATTAAACATTGAACTTCGGTTACTATGACCCCATGTTGACCTTTACTTCCGGGTCAACTAGATGTGGGACCATATCTCAAGAACAACACAGCCAATTTTCAAATTATTTTCAGTTTAAAACCTTTGAGCATGTAAAAAAAACACGGAACAGCTTTGTGTGTGTTCACAAACACCTAATGTCTAATTATTAGCTGTTCCGACCTACAGTCGGAACAGGTTTTGTTTTCGTTGAGATTTTTATTGTTTTTATTATTATTCTTTCAATCTGCCTAAATACCCATAGCATTTGAACACGATTTTGTTTATTCCTAATAACATTTTTAGTGAATATGAAAGACTTAAATCCTATATCATATTGAAGCTTAGGCCATGAAGTCGTTGTAAAATCTAATTAGCTTCAATTAATTAATTAGTTTACTAAGTTATAATGACATGAATATTTAATTAGCCAATCTTATTACCTCCATATCTCAAAAAATATACCCCCGATAGTCAAACTTTTTTCAGTTTTAGACTTCTGGGATAATGTAGATGAAATTGCCGGCCTAAAATGCAGAACGACGTCATCATGACGAAATTTATCGGGCGTTTTCACCCGTGTTCAAACACATGGGGATTGTGAAAACAAATCCGGCTTCTAGAAACATAATTTTTCAATTAAGCTCAAATTTAACGTCCTAGAGTACACAAATGTTTCTTAAAACAAGAAAGATTTTATTGACGGTCAGTTTAAAAGCATCAAAACTTATTAAAACATAGTCAGTCGAGAAAAAAACCCAAATTCTCAGGCAAATTTAACGCCATGGGTACTACTGCCTAGAATTTAATTTGTGTTTATATACGAAAAGTGTCAATTTCTAAACTTTTTAAACGATTGAGGGCGCTATACGAGTTTAACGGTGCAGTTATTTGCTTTTTTCAACTCGCGATCAAGTCCTAAACCCTTTATGACCCGTGTTGTTGCGTTTTTTGTAGAATATACATAGAGTCATTATTCCTGTCGCCGACTGACACAAGTCTACGTTCACTCCCAGGCTAGGAATCGAGAAGTCAGCGCAGCGTCTTGTGACCGCTCAAATCAGATCGTTATTCGGGTTTCAGTGCAGCGTGGACGTGAAAAATAGACCGCCGTGTTCTGAGACGATGTGCTGGCGTGGTAGACTTGTCAGCGCTTGGGTCCCGTTCGCTGGATTACAAAGGCATTACTTCAGAAAACCGCCGTGTAGCAAAAAACCAACTGGTGGTTGCAATAAAGCAATAAAAACAACTGATTGAGGAAAGGGCTAGGTGTAGAAAAGAGAAATGAGCTTTTCCATGACTAAACGGTCAGTGTTGGATTTGGGGGTGTGAAGAGCAAAAATTACATTACACTCTTATCCCATATATGAATTTACTGTTTTAGCCAAAACAAGAATAACATTTCAGGGTAGAAAAATTGTTACATTTACGATTTTAATACAAGAGCATTTAGCTTTATATGCATTTACAGTTATTTTTTAGTAAACCCGTAACTGTTTCTGAAACGGTTACATGTGTAGAGCCCTGTTCATACTTCCTGCGAATGCCAATGTGAAGCAAATATTGACGTCACAAATTCGCAACGAATAATTCGCAGGAGTTGAGCCGTGCTCAATATTTGTAACAAATAACATGAACAAAAAAACCCTCATTAACACAACCACTCAAACAATAAAAAGCATTGGGTCTTCATTGCAACATTTTGACTTTGCGCAATCACCCTGCAAAATAAACGATCATGTGCAATCGATTTGTTGTGCAACGCCCTCTAGCGTTCAATGTTTCTTGCAACTAATTCCGCACGCAAAGTAATAAAATAACAAAGCCTGTAAATTGGAAACGATAAGGGTGTGTGCATTACGTGAAAATCCCATTAGCCAAAAACTCTGAATTCTACCCACCGGTTTCAACCCAAACCGACCCTTCAATTGTAACCACAGAAGTAATTGTAGGATAAACAATGCCCCCAGGCACCTATAAATCTCCAATATAAGTGGCCCATACTGACTGAGACCAGCTGCTGCTTGGTGTCAAATTGGAATTTTGAAGGCCATGGACCATGCATGGAAAAAATCTAACCTCTTTCTTATTGAATTTCTCAGGATATACTTGGTCAATTTTGATGATTCAAAGTTGCTCTCGTGGTAACTTTTACCATTGATTTCGATATTATACAGAACAATCACAAACGTGGTGGAATTTTGTACATATTATTTGTCAGTAAACTCACAGGCAGTGAAACCTTGACAATCAGTCCACACCTGTTCACCACAATCAGATAAGAGAAGTTGAGTGTGGGTAAATTGCTCTGTCCCAAACCGGTGAGTAGCCACCCGAGTTTGTGATTGGCAAACTCGGGTCCATTTCTAATGGGAGATTCACGTAATGGTGGCATGGGATCGTTTGCTGTGCAAATCAGGATCGCAATTATTATGGTCAGCATTTCGCAGCACTTTTCAAGTGAATTTTTCAACATTTATCCGAACCATACAATTGTGAACGCGTAAGATCTGTCACTTTAACCGTGTATCCGTCACAGGCTGCCTGCGCATTCACGGTTATTTTTGTTAAACGTGTAGCCGTTTCTGAAACAGTTGGCGACCTGTGTAACAGCAGTTTCATAAACAACATTTCGAGTAAAAAACCTGTTTACACAACCGGCATGTGATCAAAAACATTGAATCTCCTCATTCTTCATTGCAGCATTGCGAGCATGCGCAATCGATTTGTGTGGAATGCCCCCTAGCGTTCAATGTTTCTTACAAATATTGCTGCTTGCAAAGTTGTATTGAAATAACAAAGACTACAAAAGTTACCTAAAAGAAAGAAATTTTAATTTAAAACACGAATGCTTTCACTGAGAGTTATTCCAGACCATTAAAGTAATCAAGGAACAATGTATTTCCAAGACAATTAACGATGATGTGACATGGACACCATGGCTAGCTGGCAAATTGTGCCGTGATTGCGCAATCACGGCTAGGCGTCAAAGACTGCCGTGATATTGGAATCCTAACCGAGAGAGGACGTTTTCTAATAGGATTTTCGTTAAAAGGCATTGGATTTGGATAAGTTATATACCATCGTGTTCCTTATCAAATTTATTAGTATGAAAAACACATTTTTGTTACTGTGACATCATCAGGTGTCAAATTACGGTAATTCAAAGCTTTAATTAGTTAATCTTTGCAGCACTATAACTGAAGAAGTACACAGCCGATTTTCAAACTTTGTTCAGTTATAGACTCCTTGGGCATTGGAGATTAGCCTTGGGTTAACGTGACCCCATGTTGACCTTTAGCTCCGGGTCAACCGGAAGTGGGACCATATCTCAAGAACTACACAACCGATTTTCAATTTCTTTTCAGTTAAAGATCCTTTGAGCATTAAACATTGAACTTAGGTTACCATGACCCCATGTTGACCTTTACTTCCGGGTCAACCGGAAGTGGGACCAGATCTCAAGAAGTACACACCCGATTTGCAATTTCTTTTCAGTTATAGACTCTTTGAGCATTGAAGATTGAACTTGGGTTACCGTGACCCACTGTTGACTTTTACTTCCGGGTCAACTGGAAGTGGGACCATATCTGAAGAACTACACAGCCAATTTTTGAATTCTTTCAGTTTAAAACCTTTGAGCATGTTAAAAAAAAACACGGAACAGCTTTGTGTTTGTTCACAAACACCTAATGTCTAGTTATTATTATTATTTGTTCGACCAAAACAAACAAACCAAAGTAACAATAGCACAAGAAAGAACATTAAATAAAAAAAGGTAGAAAGCAAGTAAAAAGGAAAATAAGGAAAATAAATACACAATTATATAAATTAATAAATCAATTAAATAAGAAAATAAGAAAATAAGAGTCTCAACTGTAGTTGGGTTAGTCCCAACTGTAGTTGGGTCAGCCCCAACTATAGTTGGGTCAGTCCCAACTGTAGTTGGGTCAGCCCCAACTATAGTTGGGTCAGTCCCAACTGTAGCTGGATCAGTCAGTCCCAACTGTAGTTGGGTCAGTCCCAACTGTACTTGTAGGTCAGTCATTTGATGTCCTCCGAGCTGGTAGGGGTGGTCCTTACCACAGATGGGACAGTCAAAACTGTAGTTTGGACCGCCCTAACTGTAGTTGGGACAGTCCCAACTGTAGTGCTGTGACAGTCCCAAATGTAGTTGGGTCAGTCCCAACTGTACTTGGGTCAGTCTCAACTGTAGTTGGGTTGGTCCCAACTGTAGTTGTGTCAGACATCTGTAGTGAGGTCAGTCCCAACTGTAGTTGGGTCAGTCCCAACTGTAGTTGGGTCACTCCCAACTGTAGTTGGGTCAGTCCCAACTGTAGATAGGTCAGTCTAACTGTAGTTGGGTCAGTCCCAACTGTAGTTGGGTGGGTCCCAACTGTAGTTGGGTTAGTCCCAACTGTAGTTGGGTCAGACATCTGTAGTAAGGTCAGTCCCAGAGGTGGAAACTTGTTCTCAACGAGTGGGGTTCATTGCTTAACACCAATAAGTATCCGAAGGAAATATTGCCAGTGTCCTGCGTTATGCTTCACCTAGTCCCAATAACAATACTTTGGATTTTAATATTTTTTAATTTGTATTTTTTTAAAGATTCTACTTACTTTGGTATGGCAACGGTATTCAAACCTTCATAATCTATTAATGAAGAGACCAGCTTGTTTAAGTATATTTTTTCATATTGTTTCTATTATAATTATTGATAAAGTCATCTTAAACGTTTGGGGCTCATTGATTTCCGTGAAATAGGCCTACAGCGTATAGTCAACACGCATGCTGACTGCAAGAACAGACTCCAATCCTCAAAGAACCCATCCTCACAGTATTTAATCAACAGAAATTGTTCATATCTTTAGGATCTATTAATAGGGAGCGTAGCTTGATAAATAAATAAAAATTGTATTTCTTTTATTTATAGTTACCGACTTATACAAAGTTAAAGTCATCTCAAACGTTTGGGGCTCATCGATTCCCGTGTACACAATACAGCGTATAGTCAACACGCACGCTGACTGCAAGAACAGAATGCCCTATTATACCCCTCATGTAACCCATTCTCATAGTATTTAAAAATCAACAGAAATTCTTCAAATCTTCGGAATCTATTCATAAGGAATGTAGCTTGATAAACAATATTTGTTCATATTTTTCTTATTTGTAATTACTGACTTATTCAAAGTTAAAGTCATCTCAAACGTTTGGGGCTCATCGATTTTTGTGTACCGCACAATAAAGCGTAAAGTCAATACGCACGCTGACTGCAAGAACAGACCCCACTATTATACCCCTCACATAACCCGTCCTCACAGTATTCAAACATCAACGGAAATTCTTCAAATCTTCGGAATCTATTAATAGGGAGTGTAGCTTGATATAATATTTTTTTCATATTTTTGCTATTAATAATTACCGACTTATTTAAAGTTGAAGTCATCTCATACGTTTGGGGCTCATGGATTTCCGTGTACACAATACAGCGTATAGTCAACACGCACGCTGACTGCAAGAACAGAATGCCCTATTATACCCTTCACAGAACCCATCCTCATAACGGAAAATCTTCAAATCTTCGGAATCTATTAATAAGGAATGTTGCTTGATAAATAATATTTTTTTATTTTTTTGTTATTTGTAATTACTGACTTATTCAAAGTTAAAGTCATCTGAAACGTTTGGGCTCATCGATTTCCGTGTACACAATACAGCGTATATAGGCAATACGGACGCTGACTGCAAGAACAGAATGCCCTATTATACTCTTCACAGAACCCATCCTCATAGTATTTAAACATCAACAACAATTCTTCAAATCTTCGGAATCTATTAATAAGGAATGTAGCTGGATAAATAATATTTATTCATATAAATCTGTGAGCCTTCCTCCAGTGCTGATTGGAGGTTTATTGGTTGACGTGTGCAATGAGGCTCGCAACCTCGGAGTGATTTTCGACAGTGGGCTGCACATGAAGGCTCAAATAGACAACATATGTCGGACGGGATGGGCATTCATCTACAAAATTGGAAAGATTAGGAACTATCTGGACAAACCCTTAACAGAAAAATTAGTGCATGCATTCATCACATCGAGAATTGATGGCTGCAACAGCCTTCTCTGCGGTCTTCAGACCAAAGAGATACAACAACTACAGCGCCTTCAAAATTCCGCTGCCAGATTAGTTTGTCGCTGTAAGAGAAATGAACACATAACCCCAATCCTACAATCTCTTCACTGGCTCCCTGTCTCACATCGAATAATCTTCAAAACACTCGACCTCACTTTCAAATCAGTGTTCAGGCTAGCACGGTCATACCTCCAAGAGCTCGTTCATCGACATCAGCCTACTCGACACCTTCATCCCTCAATATTCTGCATCAACATTCCCATCCTCCACGGACTTGTTCGTATGGTGGTAGAGCATTCAGCGTTGTAGCTCCTTCACTTTGGAACAGTCTGCCAATGATCATCAGGGAGTCGTCGACCATCGAGTTGTTCAAGTCTCGCCTTAAGACTCATCTTTTCAAATGGTAATTTTGTAACATTGCAACTTATTGAAAGGTTTGTATCTAGTATTCATTTTCTACAAGTATTTTTAACTAGTTCATCTTTTTAGCTTACTGTGTATTTTGGCTGGTCAAGACATAATTTTTTGTAAAATTGTTAAATTATCATTGTTTTTAATTTAATTTATGTCGTTTAATCCATTTTTGTTTGCTTGTATTTCAGCGCCTTGAGGCGGAACTGATCTGCAACTGTTTGCGCATTATAAATCTCTTTACTATTATTATTATTATTATTTTTCCTAATTATAATTACCGACTTATTCAAAGTTAAAGTCAAGTCGATTCCCGTGTACACAATACAGCGTATAGTCAATACGCACGCTGACTGCAAGAACAGAATGCCCTATTATACCCTTCACAGAACCCATCCTCACAGTATTTAAACATCAACGGAAATTCTTCACCTTTTTCAGGATCTATTAATAAGGAATGTAGCTTGGTAAATAATATTTATTCATATTTTTCTTATTTATAATTACCGACTTATTTAAAGTTAAAGTCATCTCAAACGTTTGGGGCTCAGCGTATACCTTTGGTTTTTGGAACCGTTCGATTGTTTTATTCTTTCTTAAATGTAGACATATACAGTATAACTAGCCTGTGAAAATTTCAATTCAAAAGGTGGTAGCGTGTTAGAGGTATCGCTGAAAATCCAAAGTGGATTTGTCCACGCAGGAAGAGTAATCCGTAATAAACCCTTCCAATTAATATGCAAATTACATTCATGCATGCGACACTATTGGTTGGCAAATGCCATGGAGCTGTGCACTAAGCAAACGCACTCCCCATTCAAAAAGTGTTAGTACCCGCGCGTGATGTGCGATTTACATATTTAATGGGAAGGGTCTATTGGAATATAACATCCCAGAGTTTTTATACCCAAAAATGTTAATCTTAGATACGTAAAGCCAGGGGCAAATTTGCTTGCGTCACAATTGGAAAGGGAGCGCGTACTGATTATTGCGTCACCAACATTCACTTTGCATTCGCATTCACATGAACCAGGTTTTACGTTTCTCAGATTCTGAAAATGCTCTAAACTATCTAAATCTGCTGTACTTTTAACCAAGTGAGTTGTTATTGCCATTAATTTTAAGACTGATTGCCAAAGTGAACCTTCCCTAAAAGCTGCTTGGGTTGAAATGTTCCTAGATCACACAGATGGCACCTGAAGCGTGAGATATTGACTCATACATTATATTGTGTTACAATAAACTGATGAGCCCCAAACGTTTGAGATGACTTTAACTTTGAATGAGTCAGTAATTACAAATTGAAAAAAATCTGAAAAATATTGATCATCAAGCTAGACTCTTTAATAATAGATTATTAGGGTTTTCAAGAATTTCCGTTGATGTTTAGACACTTTGAAGACGGGTCCTGTGAGGGGTATTATAGGCGAGTTTTTATTCTTACAGCCAGCGTGCGTATCGACTGCACAGTATGTTGTAGTGTCTTACAATAAACTGATGAGCCCCGAATGTTTGAGATGAGTTTAACTCTAAAGAAGTGGGTATTTACAAAAAGGAAAAATCTGAAAAAATATTGTTCATCAAGCTAAACTCTTCAATAATAGACTTTAAGGTTTTGAAGAATTTCCGTTGATGTTTAGCCACTTTGAAGACGAGTTATGTGAGGGGTGTAATAGGGGAGTGTTTTATTCTTGCAGTCAGTGTGTGTATTGACTGTACGATGTATTCTGTAATAAAACCGATGAGCCCCAAACGTTTGAGATGACTTTGATTTTAAAGAAGTGGTTATTTACAAATGGGAAAAATATGAAAAAATATTGTTCATGATGCTAAACTAATAGATTCTAATGTCCGTTGATGTTTAAATACGCTTGAGGACGGGTTATGTGAGGAGTATAATAGTGGGGTCCGTTCTTGCAGTCAGTGTGCTTGTTGATTACACGCTGTATCGTGTACACAGAAATCGATGAGCTCCAAACGTTTGAGATGACTTTAGCTTTGAATAAGTCGGTAATTATAAATAAAAAAATTATGAAAAAATATTATTTATCAAGCTACACTCCTTATTAATAGATTCCAAAGATTTGAAGAATTTCCGTTGATGTTTAAATACTATGAGGATGCGTTCTGTAAAGGGTATAATAGGGCATTCTGTTCTTGCAGTCAGCGAGCGTGTTGACTATACGCTGTATTGTGTACACGGGAATCGATGAGCCCCAAACGTTGGAGATGACTTTAACTTTAAATTAGTCAGTAATTTTAAATCAGAAAGATATGAAAAAATATTATTTATCAAGCTACATTCCTTATTAATAGATTCAAAAGATTTGAAGAATTTCTAATTATGTTTAAATACTATGAGGATGGGTTCTGTGAGGGGTATAATAAGGCATTCTGTTCTTGCAGTCAGCGTGCGTATTGACTATATGCTGGATTGTGTACACGGAAATCAATGAGCCCCAAACGTTTGAGATGACTTTAACTTTGAATAAATTGGTAATTATAATTAGGAAAAATATGAAAAAACATTATTTATCAAGCTACACTCCCTGTTAATAGATTCTGAATATTTTAAGAATTTCCGTTTTTGTTTGAATATTCTGGAAACGTATTTTGTGAAGGGTAGAATAGTGGGGTCTGTTCTTGAAGTCAGCATGCGTGTTGACTTTTTGCTGTACTGTGTACACGGAAATCAGTGAGCCCCAAACGTTTGAGATGAATTTAACTTTGAATAAATTGGTAATTTTAATTAGGAAAAATATGAAAAAACATTATTTATCAAGCTACACTCCCTGTTAATAGATTCTGAATATTTTAAGAATTTCCGTTTATGTTTGAATATTCTGGAATATTTTGTGAAAGGGTAGAATAGTGGAGTCTGATGAGCCCCAAACGTTTGAGATGAATTTAACTTTGAAGAAGTCAATAATTATAAATTAGAAAAATATGAAAGAAATATTGTTTATCAAGCTACACTCCCTGTTAATAGATTCTGAATATTTGAAGAATTTCAGTTGATGTTTAGATACTGTGAGGATGGGTTCTGTGAGGGGTATAATAGTGCAGTCTGTTCTTGAAGTCAGCATGCGTATTGACTGTACGTCGCATTATTGTGTATGCGGAAACCTATGAGCCCCAATCGTGGGAAGTGTGAGGACTGTTGCTGCCAGTTTAGTGTAGCCGTATTACTTTGGATACTAGGTGTGTACCAATGAACCCCAAACGTTTGAGAACAAGTGTCCACCCAGTCCCAAAGGTTTCTTCCATTGATCTAAGTTTATGTTACTTTCACAGCACATTTGTGAAAAGACAATAACATTGTCAATCTTTGTTTGCATTTGTTCATTTGCAGATGAGCCATTAATCTTTAGCAAGCTTCAGATATTTAAGGAACACCTGTTATTGCCTGAAACATGGACTCTCGTCATCACAGAATCTGGAGTCAAGTTTATTCAGGTCTAGAATTGACGTTCCTAGTGATAGCAGTTGTAATCTTCCATCTATGTGTGGCAATGTATCATGGAGTGCAGTCTTAGTTCATCATTAGTTCAACATGACAGGTTTAACAGGTAACTGATTTGTAGAACTAACTCTGAAATCAGATTGTATCTTTACTGATGGGGGTAATATAATATACACAGTGAATATCTTTGATATTTTGTCTTTAGGCACTTCTTCACGTGATGAGTATACAGTGCCTATACATCGGTGTATGGCTAAAACTAGATCATATTCTTTGTACATGATGCAAGTTTAACATCTATTAAATTGTTGCAATACCCACTCATTAAATAAAGGATTCAAATTGCCTCTAGCTACCGGGCAATCTCTGCGGTCTGGTGGTAAGACATCTGTTTTTGAATGGCAAAAGTTGTGGGTTAAAAACTGTATTTTGGACCGCCCTAACTTTAGTTGGGACAGTCCCAACTGTAGTTTGGTCAGCCCTAGCTGTAGTTGGGTCAGTCCCAACTGTGGGTCAGTCAGTCCCAAGTGTAGTTGGGTCAGTCCCAACTGTAGTTATAGGTCAGTCCCAACTGTAGTTGGATCAGTCCCAACTGTAGTTGGGTCAGCCCCAGTTGTAGTTAAGTCAGTCCCAACTGTAGCTGGGTCAGTCAGTCCCAAGTGTAGTTGGGTCAGTCCCAACTGTAGCTGGGTCAGTCAGTCCCAAGTGTAGTTGGGTCAGTCCCAACTGTAGTTATAGGTCAGTTCCAACTGTAGTTGGATCAGTCCCAACTGTAGTTGGGTCAGCCCCAGCTGTAGTTGGGTCAGTCCCAACTGTAGCTGGGTCAGTCAGTCCCAAGTGTAGTTTGGTCAGTCCCAACTGTATTTAGGTCAGTCCCAACTGTAGTTGGGTCAGTCAGTCCCAAGTGTAGTTGGGTCAGTCCCAACTGTAGTTAGGTCAGTTCAACTGTAGTTGGATCTGGCCCAACTGTAGTTGGGTTAGTCCCAACTGTAGTTTGGTAAGTCCAAACTGTAGTTGGGTCAGACATCTGTAGGTCAGTCCCAACTGTAGTAATTGTCAGTCCCATCTGTAGTTAGGTCAGTCTTAAGTGTATTGGGTGGGTTTATACATGCAGGGTTCGACCTTAGCGGTGGTCCGCTGGCCAAATGCCAGTTGAAACGGCGGCGGACCAGCTGAAACACCTTGCCAAGTGGTCCGGCTGGCCAGTCAAAAATATAAGTGCCGCGAAACGCTCAACACATAACGATCACGATGTACATGTACACAACGCACGATCGTGCGACACACCGTTTCCAATTTACAGGCTTGTAGTCTTTTATTTCGTTACTTTGCGTGCGACAATAAATGCAATAAACATTGAACGCTAGAGGGCATTTTAGAACAATTCGATAGCCAGGAGTAAACGCCCTCTATTGGTGAAATTACGCGATAACATACAAAACCAAGTTACAAACGCCTTGAACCAAAGACTTGACGTTTCTGCGCATGCTCGGGAAAAGCGGTTATTCATCCCTGGTGCGCGCACACTGTAATCTACAACATTGTCGTTGCTGGTACGCACGCAAATTCTGTCGACAGCATGGTCAACGGAGCACAGTTCCGTGGGAGTTTTAGGTTGTTTACGAAAAACTACAGAACGTCTGTATAGGCTTACAAAAAATGACCAATTAAGGATACTCTGGATGAACAAAAAGAGTATTTTATGGTATAATGTAAGATTTTCTCTTCTTGATTTTGTTTTGTTGTTTTGGGGGGTTTATTTTGCGGGGTGATTGAAGGACTGCTATTGTCTACAGCGATCGTGCGTACACCAACCCTCCTCCTTCGGTACCGGTACCGTAGATCAATGACAATCATCAATAATAAGTTCATGGGTTTTTTTATCAAGTCGGTTTTAAAGTTATTTGTTTTTAATTAACCACAAGCATTTTCTTTCATAAAAAAGTACTTGTCCCATGGAATTACTTGCTGTCTTTGGATACTGAAACCATCATCTATGAACTGAAACTATCCAAAGATCATTTCCAATTTGCTTCTGAAAAATCTCACCTGTGTTAAGTTAAGTTATATTATTTTTCATTATAATGACAACAAAATTGTTACGCCATCAACAAGTAAACGTACTCCTAACGAACACAATAACTGTCTTAACATAATAAAGTATGGCTATCAATGTATAGTTAACTTGACCTTGCAATTCATTGAATTGAAATAGCGATGATCGAAAATCAGGACATTGTTTCAATCATATCAGTATGAAAAATGTTATAAAAAAACTGACGGACTAGTCAAAAACCTTGCGGACCAGTTCAAAATCAAGCCAACTGGTCCTGCTGGCTAGTTGAGGGCAACCCCTGACATGTCGGCCAAGTCAGTCCCAAGTGTAATGGGTGGGTTTATACATATAGGCCAAGTTTATTTGATGTCCTCTGAGCTGGTAGGGTTGGTCCTTACCACAGATGGGACAGTCAAAACTGTAGTTTTGACCGCCCTAACTGTAGTTGGGCCAGTCCCAACTGTGTAGTGGTGACAATCCCAAATGTAGTTGGGTCAGTCCCATGCTGTTCTTGAGTCAGTCTCAACTGTAGTTGGGTTAGTCCCAACTGTAGTTGGGTCAGACACCTGTAGTGAGGTCAGTCCCAACTGTAGTAAGGTCAGTCCCAACTGTAGTTGGGTCAGTCCCAACTGTAGTTTGGTCAGTCCCAACTGTAGTTGGTTCAGCCCCAACTGTAGCTGGGTCAGTCAGTCCCAACTGTAGTTGGGTCAGTCCCAACTGTAGTTGGGTCAGTCCCAACTGTAGTTGGGTCAGTCCCAACTGCAGTTGGGTCAGTCCCAACTGCAGTTGGGTCAGTCCTAACTGTAGTTGGGTCAGTCCCAACTGTAGTTGGGTCAGTCCCAACTGTAGTTGGGTCAGTCCCAGCTGTAATTGGGTCAGTCCCAACTGTAGTTGGGTCAGTCCCAACTGTAGTTGGGTCAGTCCCAGCTGTAATTGGGTCAGTCCCAGCTGTAGTTGGGTCAGCTCCAACTGTAGTTGGGTCAGTCCAAAATGTAGTTGGGTCAGTCAGCCCCAACTGTAGTTGGGTGAGTCCAAACTGTAGTTGGGTTAGTCCCAACTGTAGTTGGGTCAGACATCTGTAGTAAGGTCAGTCCCAGAGGTTTCTTCCATTGATCTAAGCTTCTGTTACTTTCACTGCACATTTTTGAAAAGACAATAACATTGTAAATCTTTGTTTGCATTTGTTCATTTGCAGATGAGCCATTAATCTTTAGCAAGCTTCAGATATTAAGGAACAGCTGTAATTGCCTGAAACTGGACTCTCGTCATGCTTTATCATATCTAAAATACCTTGCTTTATTGAAACAAAACCCAAACGGTTTTATTTTATCCTCATCATAAATATAAACAAATTTGCTTAAAAGTCGTGTGAGTTTTTGTGTATTGTTTCTGTGAAACACTGTGCATGAGTTTATTCAGTATTTCAGTGATGTCTCTCCTTGGGACATAAACATTTATCCTGTGAGGAACATTCACAAACACTGTAATTTCTTCAGACGTGTCTTTACTTCTGTGTCCAAGGTAGCTCTGAGGCTACCTTTAAAAATAACCAGTACTTACTTGCATTTTGTAGTATTTTCTCCGTTTTATTCATGCAGAAGTAAGTAAGTGCTAAAAAGAAAAAAATTAACTTTTCATGTAAAACTAGATTCTTTTAGCATTAGTAAATACTTTCCAGTAACAGTTTTTACTTCCTTTTATTCATATGGATGGTAGTAAACACTTGAAATTTTCAAGTAAAAGAAAAAAAAAATATTCATAGGACCCAATGTCACATCAACATTCATGTAGTATTGACTAAGTTGGTAGGCTGTACTGGAATAATGTAGCTGAACTTTACAAATTAAAACCACTTTTTATTTTTGCTAAGCTTATTACTGGAGGGTCCAAGAAATAAGTACAATGTCTCATCAACATTCATGTAGTATTTACTAAGTTGGTAGGCTGTACTGGAATAATGTTATGTAGCTGAACTGTTAATAGATTCTGAATATTTGAAGAATTTCAGTTGATGTTTAGATACTGTGAGGATGGGTTCTGTGAGGGGTATAATAGTGCAGTCTGTTCTTGAAGTCAGCATGCGTATTGACTGTACGTCGCATTATTGTGTATGCCTAACCTAGCCCCATCGTGTGTACCAATGAACCCCAAACGTTTGAGAACAAGTGTCCACCCAGTCCCAAAGGTTTCTTCCATTGATCTAGTTTATGTTACTTTCAGCACATTGTTCATTTGCAGATGAGCCATTAATCTTTAGCAAGCTTCAGATATTTAAGGAACACCTGTTATTGCCTGAAACATGGACTCGTCATAGGCAGTTGTAATCTTTCTATGTGGTGTGGCAAATGGAGTGCAGTCTTAGTCAGTTCATCATTAGTATGACACATGACAGGTTTAAACAGACTGATTGTGAGAACTACTCTCTGAAATCAGATTGTATCTTTACTGATGGGGTAATATAATATAAAACTAGATCATATTCAATTGTTGCAATACCCACTCATTAAATAAAGGATTCATAATGTTATGTAGCTGAACTTTCCAAATTAAAACCCTTTTTTATTTTTGCTAAGCCTATTGCTGGAGGGTCCAATAGATAAGTACCTTGTCTCATCAACATTCATGTAGTATTTACTAAGTTGGTAGGCTGTACTGGAATATTGTAGCTGAACTTTCCAAATTAAAACTCATTTTATTTTTTGCTAAGCTTATTACTGGAGGGTCCAGGAGATAAGTAAATTGTCTCATCAACATTCGTGTAGTATTGACTAAGTTGGTAGGCTGTACTGGAATGTTGCAGTTGAACTTTCCTAATTAAAACCCATTTTACTTTTTGTT
The DNA here is from genome assembly GCA_021014325.1 of Plazaster borealis. Classification (NCBI taxonomy): domain Eukaryota; kingdom Metazoa; phylum Echinodermata; class Asteroidea; order Forcipulatida; family Labidiasteridae; genus Plazaster; species Plazaster borealis. The sequence continues at coordinate 19,172 of JAJGQC010000561.1, forward strand.
AAGCTTATTACTGGATGGTCCAGGAGATAAATAAATTGTCTCATCAACATTCTTGTAGTAATTACTAAGTTGATAGGCTGTACTGGAATGTTGTTGTTGAACTTTCATAATAAAAACCCATTGTATTTTTTGCTAAGCTTATTACTGGAGGGTCCTGGAGATAAGTAAATTGTCTCATCAACATTCATTTATAGTATTGACTAAGTTGATAGGCTGTACTGGAATGTTGCAGTTGAACCTCACAAATTAAAACCCATTTTACCTTTTGCTAAGCTTATTACTGGAGGGTCCAGGAGATAAGTCAATATTCCCAGCAAAGTTAATAGGCGGTACTGGAATGTTGCAGTTGAACTTTCCTAATTCAAACCCATTTTACTTTTTGGTTAAGCTTATTACTGTAGGGTCCTTGAGATAAGTAAATTGTCTCATCAACATTCATGTAGTACTTACTAAGTTGATAGGCTGTACTGGAATTTTGTTATTGAACTTTCCTAATTAAAACCCATTTTATTTTTTGCTAAGCTTATTACTGGAGGGTCCTGGAGATAAGTAAATTGTCTCATCAACATTCATGTAGTATTTACTAAGTTGATAGGCTGTACTGGAATGTTGCAGTTGAACTTTCCAAATTAAACCCATTTTACTTTTTGCTATTGACTAAGTTGGTAGGCTGTACTGGAATAATGTAGCTGAACTTTCCAAATTAAAACCCCCTTTTTTGCTAAGCTTATTACTGGAGGGTCCAGGAGATAAGTACATTGTCTCAACAACATTCATGTAGTATTTACTAAGTTGGTAGGCTGTACTGGAATAATGTAGCTGAACTTTCCAAATTAAAACTCATTTTATTTGTTGCTAAACTTATTACTGGAGGGTCCTGGAGATAAGTAAATTGTCTTATCAACATTCATGTAGTATTTACTAAGTTGATAGGCTGTACTGGAATGTTGCAGCTGAACTTTCCAAAATAAAACTCATTTTATTTTTTGCTAAGCTTATTACTGGAGGGTCCTGGAGATAAGTAAATTGTCTTATCAACATTCATGTAGTATTTACTAAGTTGGTAGGCTGTACTGGAATGTTGCAGCTGAACTTTCCAAAATAAAACTCATTTTATTTTTTGCTAAGCTTATTACTGGAGGGTACAGGAGATAAGTACATCGTCTCATCAACATTCATGTATGGGTTCGCTAATTTGATAGGCTGTACTGGAATGTTGCAGTTGAACTTTTCAAATTAAAACCCATTTTACTTTTTGCTAAGCTTATTACTGGAGGGTCCTGGAGAGTAAATTGTCTCATCAATTTTCATGTAGTATTTACTAAGTTGATAGGCTGTATTGGAATGTTGCAGTTGAACTTTCCAAATTCAAACCCATTTTACTTTTTGGCTAAGCTTATTACTGTAGGGTCCAGGAGATAAGTAAATTGTCTCATCAACATTCATGTATTAAACTTTCTTATTAAAACCCATTTTACTTTTTGGCTAAGCTTATTACTGGAGGGTCCAGGAGATAAGTAAATTGTCTCATCAACATTCATGTAGTAATTACTAAGTTGATAGGCTGTAATGGAATGTTGTTGTTGAACTTTCCTCATTAACACTCATTTTACTTTTTGCTAAGCTTATTACTGGAGAGTCAGGAGATAAGTAAATTGTCTCATCAACATTCATGTATAGTTTTTACTAAGTTGGTTGGCTGTACTGGAATAATGTAGCTGAACTTTCCAAATTAAAACAATTTTTTTTTCGCTAAGCTTATTACTGGAGGGTCCAGGAGATAAGTAAATTGTCTCATCAACATTCATGTAGTATTGACTAAGTTGGTAGGCTGTACTGGAATGTTGCAGTTGAACTTTCCTTATTAAAACCCATTTCATTTTTTGCTAAGCTTATTACTGGAGGGTCCTGGAGATAATTAAATTGTCTCATCAACATTCATGTAGTATTGACTAAGTTGGTAGGCTGTACTGGAATGTTGTTGTTGAACTTTCCTTATTAAAACCCATTTCATTTTTTGCTAAGCTTATTACTGGAGGGTCCTGGAGATAATTAAATTGTCTCATCAACATTCATGTAGGATGTAGTATTTACTAAGTTGATAGGCTGTACTGGAATGTTGCAGTTGAACCTCACAAATTAAAACCCATTTTACTTTTTGCTAAGCTTATTACTGGAGGGTCCAGGAGATAAGTCAATATTCCCAGCAAAGTTAATATTCCTTGCTAATATAGCAGTACCTTCTGACATCTTTTATTGCAAGGTTTCAGGCCATATTTTAAAAGCAATAATTTGTCGTGTTGGTTTTTTAACTTACGTTTTGGGGCAGATTTTTACAAAAAGAAAAATTGTTCACACTTAAGGCTAGAAGCTAAAATGTCCCTTTTTGGGGTTAGTAAGTACTACATGAATGTTGATGAACCAATTAACTTATCTCAAGGACCCTACAGTAATAAGCTTAGCCAAAAAGTAAAATGGGTTTGAATTAACAAAGTTCAACTGCAACATTCCAGTACAGCCTATAGGCTGTCCAGTACAGCCTATAGGCTGTACTGGAATGTTGCAGTTGAACTTTGTTAATTCAAACCCATTTTACTTTTTGGCTAAGCTTATTACTGTAGGGTCCTTGAGATAAGTTAATTGGTTCATCAACATTCATGTAGTACTTACTAAGATGATAGGCTGTACTGGAATGTTGTTATTGAACTTTCCAAATTAAAACCCATTTTATTTTTTGCTAAGCTTATTACTGGAGGGTCCTGGAGATAAGTAAATTGTCTCATCAACATTCATGTAGTATTTACTAAGTTGATAGGCTGTACTGGAATGTTGCAGTTGAACTTTCCAAATTAAACCCATTTTACTTTTTGCTATTGACTAAGTTGGTAGGCTGTACTGGAATAATGTAGCTGAACTTTCCAAATTAAAACCCCCTTTTTTGCTAAGCTTATTACTGGAGGGTCCAGGAGATAAGTACATTGTCTCAACAACATTCATGTAGTATTTACTAAATTGGTAGGCTGTACTGGAATAATGTAGCTGAACTTTCCAAATTAAAACTCATTTTATTTGTTGCTAAACTTATTACTGGAGGGTCCTGGAGATAAGTAAATTGTCTTATCAACATTCATGTAGTATTTACTAAGTTGATAGGCTGTACTGGAATGTTGCAGCTGAACTTTCCAAAATAAAACTCATTTTATTTTTTGCTAAGCTTATTACTGGAGGGTCCTGGAGATAAGTAAATTGTCTTATCAACATTCATGTAGTATTTACTAAGTTGGTAGGCTGTACTGGAATGTTGCAGCTGAACTTTCCAAAATAAAACTCATTTTATTTTTTGCTAAGCTTATAACTGGAGGGTACAGGAGATAAGTACATTGTCTCATCAACATTCATGTATGGGTTCGCTAATTTGATAGGCTGTACTAGAATGTTGCAGTTGAACTTTTCAAATTAAAACCCATTTTACTTTTTGCTAAGCTTATTACTGGAGGGTCCTGGAGAGTAAATTGTCTCATCAATTTTCATGTAGTATTTACTAAGTTGATAGGCTGTATTGGAATGTTGCAGTTGAACTTTCCTAATTCAAACCCATTTTACTTTTTGGCTAAGCTTATTACTGTAGGGTCCAGGAGATAAGTAAATTGTCTCATCAACATTCATGTATTAAACTTTCTTATTAAAACCCATTTTACTTTTTGGCTAAGCTTATTACTGGAGGGTCCAGGAGATAAGTAAATTGTCTCATCAACATTCATGTAGTAATTACTAAGTTGATAGGCTGTAATGGAATGTTGTTGTTGAACTTTCCTCATTAACACTCATTTTACTTTTTGCTAAGCTTATTACTGGAGAGTCAGGAGATAAGTAAATTGTCTCATCAACATTCATGTATAGTTTTTACTAAGTTGGTTGGCTGTACTGGAATAATGTAGCTGAACTTTCCAAATTAAAACAATTTTTTTTCGCTAAGCTTATTACTGGAGGGTCCAGGAGATAAGTAAATTGTCTCATCAACATTCATGTAGTATTGACTAAGTTGGTAGGCTGTACTGGAATGTTGCAGTTGAACTTTCCTTATTAAAACCCATTTCATTTTTTGCTAAGCTTATTACTGGAGGGTCCTGGAGATAATTAAATTGTCTCATCAACATTCATGTAGTATTGACTAAGTTGGTAGGCTGTACTGGAATGTTGTTGTTGAACTTTCCTTATTAAAACCCATTTCATTTTTTGCTAAGCTTATTACTGGAGGGTCCTGGAGATAATTAAATTGTCTCATCAACATTCATGTAGGATGTAGTATTTACTAAGTTGATAGGCTGTACTGGAATGTTGCAGTTGAACCTCACAAATTAAAACCCATTTTACTTTTTGCTAAGCTTATTACTGGAGGGTCCAGGAGATAAGTCAATATTCCCAGCAAAGTTAATATTCCTTGCTAATATAGCAGTACCTTCTGACATCTTTTATTGCAAGGTTTCAGGCCATATTTTAAAAGCAATAATTTGTCGTGTTGGTTTTTTAACTTACGTTTTGGGGCAGATTTTTACAAAAAGAAAAATTGTTCACACTTAAGGCTAGAAGCTAAAACCACTAACACATAAATGTCCCTTTTTGGGGTTAGTAAGTACTACATGAATGTTGATGAACCAATTAACGTATCTCAAGGACCCTACAGTAATAAGCTTAGCCAAAAAGTAAAATGGGTTTGAATTAACAAAGTTCAACTGCAACATTCCAGTACAGCCTATAGGCTGTACTGGACAGCCTATAGGCTGTACTGGAATGTTGCAGTTGAACTTTGTTAATTCAAACCCATTTTACTTTTTGGCTAAGCTTATTACTGTAGGGTCCTTGAGATAAGTTAATTGGTTCATCAACATTCATGTAGTACTTACTAAGATGATAGGCTGTCCTGGAATGTTGTTGTTGAACTTTCCTAATTAAAACCCATTTTATTTTTTGCTAAGCTTATTACTGGAGGGTCCTGGAGATAAGTAAATTGTCTCATCAACATTCATGTAGTATTCACTAAGTTGATAGGCTGTACTGGAATGTTGCAGTTGAACTTTCCAAATTAAAACCCATTTTACTTTTTGCCAAGCTTATTACTGGAGGGTCCTGGAGATAAGTAAATTGTCTCATCAACATTCATGTAGTATTTACTAAGTTGATAGGCTGTACTGGAATGTTGTTGTTAAACTTTCATAATAAAAACCCATTTAATTTTTTGCTAACCTTATTACTGGAGGGTCCAGGAGATAAGTAAATTGTCTCATCAACATTCATTTATAGTATTGACTAAGTTGATAGGCTGTACATGAATTTTGCAGTTGAACTTTCCTAATTAGAACTCATTTTACTTTTTGCTAAGCTTATTACTAGAGGGTCCAGGAGATAAGTCAATTGTCTCATCAATGTTCATCTATGACTAAAATTTAGGGTAGTTTTCAGGCAGGTCAAAGTGTAGTGAATTTTGACGGGCACCATCATCATGAACTCGGATCTACATGGTTCAAGTGCACAAACTCATAAATTGTTCCATACTTGGAAAAAAGATATTTCCAGGAATAAAAAGAGGATTTAAGAGGGTTTAATTCTTTATTTCACCTATCTTTTATTTGGTTTTCAAGGATTTCAACTTAGAAGAAAAAAACCTTGAAAATATTGTTTTGTTATGTCTCTTAGGCTCATTAATGGACCAATTCTGTATGTCCAGCAGAGCATGTTTTTTTATATTTCTTATTATGTGCTATATTGCTGGAATGTAAAAATCGCTTGTGTATGTATCACACACAGGCTGTAATGATTGCAAAAATCAGT